>QVRM01005975.1:0-41443 GCA_003439945.1 Dermanyssus gallinae | reverse complement strand
TTCTAATTTTTGTAACATAAGTTTGTGATGGAGGAAGAATATTAAGGTCTGCCTTTATGCCAAATGTATCAATTATAACTATTATATGATTTAGTTTAGCGGCACCATTTTAACTGTTTTTTTTATTGCGATGAATATCCCCTCTGTTTCCCGTTCGATTGTCTACACCACTATTGCTGTTATAGTTGAGGTCTAGGGGGACTAGTACGCTAGTTATGGTTGTCATCTACCGGGGTGTCGCCGGTTCGATCCCTGTTGTGCACCGAATTTTCTTTGAGCGATGCTCATTGAGAATAGATGATAAACCATACCGCTGCTGAGAGTCAGCGACCATGCTGCTACCGCAAGGACTGTTGGGGGGAACCCTAGATATCTCAACATGTTGGGCCCTTGGTGCCTTGAAGACATACCTAAAGTTTTCGGGCTGACCCTCAGCCAAGATTAACCGTCCACGGAACTGTTTTTCACATTGCTTCATAGACGGACCCCCATACATACAAATGTGCAACGGTGGGGCTCGAACCCGCGCACCTATGTATTTCCTGCGGTTGCGAGGCGCAGACCTAAGCCACCACGCCACCAGGCTTGACTGCAAATACGAGGTGTGTTCAAAAAGTATCGCGACGTTTGTGTTTTTTCAAAAATTATTCATTTATTCATGAATATCTATTTTGTCCCCTTCAAAGTAATCCCCATGAGATATTATACACTTGTGCCAACGGTTTTTCCAATCTTCGAAGCACTTCAAAAAAACATTTTTTTTTATCTTGTTCAGCTCCTCCTTCGATGCCGTCTTTATCTCGTCAAGCGTAGCGTAACGTCGTCCTTTCATGGGCCTCTTCAGTTTAGGGAACAAGAAAAAGTCACAGGGGGCCAGATCTGGGGAATACGGTGGCTGCGGCATCATTAGTGTGTTGTTTTTGGCCAAAAACTCGCGCACAAGCAACGATGTGTAAGCAGGGGCGTTATCGTGGTGCAAAAGCCAATTTTTGTTCTTCCACAAATCCGGGCGTTTCTGGCGGATTGCTTCGCGCAAATTGCGCATAACTTGCAGGTAATATTCCTTATTGACCGTTCTACCCTGTGGCAAGAACTCATGATGCACCACGCCCCTGCAATCGAAGAAAACTGTCAGCAAAACTTTCACATTCGACCGAACTTGGCGCGCTTTTTTCGGTCTTGGTTCGTGCGGCAGCTTCCATTGAGATGATTGAGCTTTGGTTTCCACGTCATAACCATAAACCCACGATTCGTCACCAGTTATGACCCTCTGGAGCAAATTTGGGTCGTCGCGGACAGAGTCCAACATCTCATTAGCAATGTTCATGCGATGCTGTTTTTGGTCGCAATTGAACAATTTTGGTACGAATTTCGCGGCGACCCGTCTCATGCACAAATCATTGATAAAAATCGAATGGCACGAGCCAATCGATATGTTCTCAGCAACTTCTCTAACGGTGATTCGACGATTGGCCAACACCATTTTCTCCACTTCATTAATTTTTTCGTCTGTTGTTGAAGTGCTCGGGCGTCCGGCACGCTCTTCGTCGTTCACATCTTCTCGGCCTTCTGAGAACATTTTGTACCACCGATAAACGTTGCTTCGGTCCAAGGTAGCTTCTCCGTATGCCACAGTCAACATTCGGAATGCATCCGCGCACTTAATTTCGTTTTTCACACAAAATTTGATACAGGTTCTTTGATCCATTTTTTTGAATAGGTAAAAATCGAAGACGATCCAAAACACGTGCAAGCAAAGCAGCTGTCAACAATTAAGTGAACATTCAAAATGGCCGAGCTTGTCGGCATAAGTGAGAGACATGAGTCCCAACATAACGCCACAAAAAATCGAAATTCGAATATACGTAACCCGCGAACATGCAAAAGTCGCGAATTTTTGAACACACCTCGTATACCTAACGGTGAGTTCCAAGCCCGTAGGGGACGGCGGATGGTCTAGAATTAAAAACAACCTCCTTATAAAACGTTCTAGCCATGCATAAGAGTACTATTGGTTTGAGTTTGTATCGAGTTTGATCACTCGACATGAAGTTCGTTCGATAGCTAGCGGCTTGCTTTAGCGCAGAGCGGCTGTGAGAGTGGTGCAATGGTGCATCATCAAAGCAGACGATGGCTGCAAAATCGTCATGGACTCATGATATCTCATCGGGTACGCAGGCATTTTCTTATCTTCGGTGTTTCTTTCCTTTGGCGTATTACTTGCTTGCCGACGAACACTACGACTGCTGTGTTTGCGCACCGCGATCGTGCATAGAGCCTCGTGCACGACGAAGAAGCGATCTTCTTTTGGGCAATTAATGCGCTTAGTTTGGGCTCTTTTTAGCTAGCTGGCGTAGGTAGGCCAACGCGCATAGATCATTCATCATACAGAGTCGCTTGGTTCTCTGTGTGTGGTTTCGACGTGAACGTCGTCATCGGCCGCCCGGTCAGTGGTCGATATCCTCCACCACGATTGAATGAGCTTAACGAATTGCGCACGACTGCATCCCTAACTACGACGGTACGGTTGCTTCTGCTCTCCAGCCCCGCCAGAGAGGCTACTACTGCCATAATCAACTGTGACTCTACGACTGAACGGAGCGCGCCTTGATGACGCAATCCACTCCCCTAGCTGTCCCAGCGTGCGTAATTATTACTAATTAATCGATAAACGGTAAACAAGCAAAGGGTGAAGCAATAAACAGTCTAGCCGATGTAGCGGCCCATTTGCGGGTGTAGTCGCATTGTTTGGAGCAAAAGGCCCTCGGGAACGACAACATATGTATATATATATATATATATATATATATATAAATCGAGCCTTACAGCCACAGTGTGTGTATATAATATTGTGATTACACTTGACAGATGCAGGTGATCCAACGATAGGTATTTTTAATGAAATATGACTTTGACATAAATTGTGACAGATTGCCTGTAAAAGAGCATGTCAATAAAACAACCTGATGATGATGATATATATATATATATATATTAGTTAACATCATTGAATGGGCAAACTAATTAAATAGTACGTTTTTGGATAGTTCGAAAGAAGAAGCAGAGGAAGGCGCTTCCATAGCCTGCAGTCGATTAACTTGACTTCAGAGTTTTTCTATAATGCGTTACTAAATTCGATGGCAATGATTCGCTGGATTTGGCAGTAACCGTTGTCAGGCAACAATCTGTCAGACAGACAACGAGTGCTGAACAACGGGGGGGGAAGGCGGACAACCAATGATCCAAAGCATTGGTCAAGAGACTAAGACGCAGACGTAGAAACAGACCCCATTTTAGAAGAGCCAGCAGCGAGATCTAGGGTTGTCATAATGACATATTTTAGTACCGAATAGGTTAACTATATTTATTTTGACTAGATTAGTGCCTTTGTTGGTTTTTGGTGTTATTCATTTATTTGCTACCGCTGTGGTTATACTCGTGCGTCAGGTTACTTCTTTTGCGTTCATTTTGAGCTGTTATCGCTGTCGATCTGTTATCGCTCTTAAGCCAGCACCCTGCTTGCTTATGAAAGAGGTGCTATGTTTGCAAGGAACTACAGGACCTAACCTCAGTTCTCGGTTACTGTTGTGGCCCTAAAACAACAGGCCGGATCGTGGTCTAATAAGCTCGGTCTGCCTCCGTTACGACTGTTCGGACTCGCCAAGGTAAATGGACTCATTCGACTCATTACCTGCTAGCCGTGACGTAGCAAAGCGAGGAGTATTTTAAGAACCAGCTAGAGGATCGATTATCGACTATCAGTCAGGCGACCCATTGCCAAGACATTGCCGATCTTTTATATATATATATATATATATATATATATATATATATATATATATATAAGAGTGTTCTATATAAGCGAAGAATATAAGCGTGTTCAGTCCTACCTACGTTTATCTGATGGGTTTTATGTTCAATGAAAGTTCTATGAGCCACAGATAATCTACACATAGGGTGAGCTTTAAGCCTCTCAAATAGCTTTGATCAAATAAAGGAATGAACTACTTGTCCCGTTGCTCCCCAGTGAAAGTTATTACGTTCGGTAAGATCAAGACTGTACCATATTGAAATCTAGTAATATAAGCGTGACGTGGTATGTCCAATTTAGTCCTAACAGATAGTAGTTATTTAGGAAAGTAATTATCTTTATGTTTTGTGAGGTTTTCCTTGCAAACATAATCAGAGATAACGTTATCCCCAATGGATTTGAGTCTTAACTCACTCTTTACTACGCGGGTAACGGACCACTCCTGGAATTTTTGTTGCAGTCCTCATATATATATATATACATATATATATATATATATGTGCCAAATCATATCGGACCAAATCATACGAAATGAACAACACGCAAATTTGCCGCTATTTTCTTAGTTGATTAATATATTTCGTTATCATGATATATATATATATATATATATGTGTTTTGACAACGTTTTAGCATATACAGATCCGCCCGCAAAATCAAGACGTTGCGCGTCAACAGCAGACGACATCATGGCGTTCGATGCTTGTGTTTGTCAGAGCCCGGAGATCACATTGGGCGCAATCACAATGTCCGAAGCCCATATTCTAGGCCCGGGATTGGAGCGAAGAGTGACAATGGTAGAATCGCTTTGCGTCGGCAAAAGCGTGGATGAGATCATTTGCTTTTTCAGCTATTCGTGTGTATGACACTGCCAAAAGATAAAACGGCGCAAAAATGTCCGAAGAAGCTTTTCGGAGTGCGTTCGGGAAAATACACGACAGGCCCAGGCCGGTGAGGGCTCCCGAGATCGTAAAACGTGCCAAACGTGCTGATTTCTCATGATCCCGGCATTGAGCACGGCATTTCGCTGAGGAAACACGCGGATTACTAGGCGTAAGTGCCGGCACAATGCGTTCGTCAATTGCAAAAAAAAACTGATTTGCTCTACGCGTCGCATGCACGAAAAGTTCGAAAAGTGCTGTCTGACAAACACCACTATGAGTTGTGTTTCTTATGTTCGCTCATGAGTTGTGTTTCTTATGTTCGCTCATGAGTTGTGTTTCTTATGTTCGCTCATGAGTTGTGTTCCATATGGTCGCTCATGAGTTGTGTTCCTTATGCTCGCTCATGAGTAGTGTTCCTTGTGCTCGCTCAGACATGAGGATGCCGGGAATCTTCGGCAGAGCCTCTAAGGCGGTAAAATGTTTACGGTTGACGCTAAGTTGAACAAACACGAATGACCGGTGGCTCGCCCACCACCCTGACGAGGAGAAGGTGGCTGCGACAGGAACGACCAAGTTTCCGGGCCGGGATGCAGGTGTGAAGTGTGATGTCAAGTGAGGGGGACGTTATGCCTCTACACTTCTTCGGGATGATTGGGCTGAAATGATCTCAGCAGAGGTCTACCAAGGAGGTCTGATGACTGTTGTGAAGTCGTGCTTGATTGATCGCGTGCCCAATTGAAGGCCGCACGCGTTTAACAAAGACGGCGCGCTCACTCACTCGAGCCATTTGGTGCAAAATTGGTTAGGCGACAACTTGGTTGGACATGTTCTGGCCAAAACACCACCAAGCTGTCCCGATTTAAACTCTCTGGATTTCTCTTGCGTAGGGGCGTAGTTGAGCAAGTCTTCAACAAATCTCCACACTTTAACACTTCGTTACTGCGCACTGCCATTTTGTCTGCAGTTTAGAAATTGTTCTTGTACACGGTGCAGCGGACCTGCGCGCAGTTTCGGTCTCGACTTGAAGTGGTCTTTGAAGCAAACGGTGGATACAATGAATAAACGACAGACGCACAAAGCGTTGCTAAAAACACCGAGCCCAGATCTAACCGCATCAATATAGGTGGCCTAATAGCAAAATTATGACCGTTTTACCATCCAGAGGTACCGTTTCACCGTTTATATTAATTTAGCTCACGCATATATATATATATACAACATGACAAATGAGATCTATACTTATGATAAAGCAGGTACATAGATTAACAAAATGGAAGAACAATTCGCTTATTTCATCGTGTGAGTCCTACCCAATAAATAGAAACCTAACAATCACAAATTTTGCGCACTACTTACCGGCACGCTTTTCAGGACAAACAGCGTTTTAGAAAACTCACAAATCATGCCATCTTAGTTAAATACATTCTCATAGACACTACATACCGGCCTTCACACATTTATGTATGTTTCGGTTGTAAATTAAATAAATAATAGAGAGAGAGAGATAGAGAGAGAAGAGGAGAGAGAGATATAGATGAGAATAGAGAGAGAGAGAGAGAGAGATAGAGAGATAGATATATATATATATATATATTATATATATGTGTATATATGTATATATATATATATATATATATATATATATGTATATATATATATATATATATGTATATATATATATAATAACATTAAGACAAGCCGCTGCATATTTTTCAAGCTAACTTTCCGTTAACTATAACGCCCGCTTTCCTTTATTCTATCAAGAAAACATGAGTAGTAGTAGTACATCAGTGTGTCTCTGGAACTGACCTTGCCCGATAATTTCAAGGCTGTCGGGTCATTTTTTGAAGGTCAACCAGGACCCCGTACAGTGTCTACACTACGTAAGTGTCTAAGTACGACGCTCATTCATCACAGCTTTAAGAGGAGAAGGACGACAAGTATTATCGCAGTTGGAGTCATCGACGCTACGACACAGTCTCGAAGCTTGACCAAGCATACTAGTAGACGGTTCGAAGGTCGCTGCCCGGAGAGTCGATCTCGCCCTCGGGAAAAGTCTCGTGCAGTATATCGAGGAGCGTCTGAGCCTCCCGAAATACATCGGCTCCACATTTCGACCCCCGAAACCACGAGCGGGGCCGTTGTCTGTCGCGGCGTTCAGCCCTGCTACCTGTGCGTGAGGTGTCTCCAGCACCTTGTCTTGTTGTCCCCCTTTTGGCACCTGTCCCGGCTTGGTTCTCCGGCGCCACCGCACGACCTAGCGTTCAATGGATAAGCTTTCTGCGGAGCTTCCAGGACAGCGGGGACATGTTGTCCCGCGAGACGATGCTCTCGACGGAATCCTTGGAGGTGTTTAGAAGTCGCTCGGCAGTCGCAAGGTGAGCGCGCAGTTCGACCGCCGATTGGGAGTGCTGATATTCCTGTGCCGGGCGAAACGGGTTGCCGGTTGGCGGGCCATCAAACACGGAGAAATCCGCCACCCAGTCGTCGGCGCCAGCTGATATGTGCGAGTGCGGGTAAAAGGTGGCTATCGGGGCTGGCCGTTCGCAGGCTATCGATTGAGGCATCTGACGATACCTGTCCGGCCCGTAACGATGCCGACTGATCTGACCAGTGGCTTTCTAACGAAGGCAGGTCTCCGACTTCTTGGCTGAGCGCGCCCTTCGCGAGACATTCGGTCGTTCGCAACGCGCTGCCGTGAGGCGGTCGGCTTGCAGGGGCTACCGGCGTAGTCTGTGCGGGTGGCCATGGTACCTGCGAGTCCACACGAAAGGAGCGGCAGTCGACTTGTTGTTTTTCCTCTTCTTCATCTTCATCTTCCTCGTCGTGTGCATTGGCAACGAGAGAAATCATTTGATTGAGCTGTTCCGCCGCTTCGCGGTCGGCGCAGAGCTGTTGTCCTTTCCGGTTTCGGCCGCCAAAACGCTTCTTGTCGTTCTTCCGAATATCCTGTGCGGATCCGGGCTTGTCGTCACGTCGGAACCGAAACAGACCTCGGCGCCTCTCGAGCGTTGATTGGGCCGAACTGGCCAGTGTTCCGGAGTTACGTGCGTCCCATGTAAACGTTTTCAGACTCAGGTTTGATGGCGAAGTCGTACGTGAGTCGTCTTGTAACGATTGATCTCCAGGCTGTCTAGAAGAACTGTCTCTCCACGAAAAGCTCTCCGAAATAGATGTTCCTTCGTACCCAGTTGGTGAGCCGTGCAGAGGCGAGTCCTCCGGGTTTCCTTGGGCAGCCTTCATAAGCGATCTGAGTCCGTTCTTCAGTGGTGTCGGAGTCTTGTTCTCGTCCTCGTTTACCCGGCTGCTCGACTTGTTTCTAGCAAAAAGTCCTCTGGTCTTTCTCGCACCAAAGCCGCTGTAGTGACTGGGAAGGTCTCTCGCCGCCTGAGCCTCGTCGGACAGCTCTCGAGAGTTTTCGTTAGAACGTCTTGTGGCAAACGATCGGGTTGCCGAGTGTAACGCTGTTTGGCTAGCTTCAACAATTTCGTTCGAGATGTTGGCGGTAGAGGCAGCCTGATTGCTTTGCCTGAACGGTGAACATGTGTAAGAATGTGTCTTTAGCTTCCCTGTTGATAGCATTGCTGCTGCTATGCAGGTCAGGATAAATATTAATATTCTTCAAACGTTCGGCGGCTACCTCGGTCGCTGTTACATTGAAATCGCTGCTGACTACGCTGGGAGCCACAGAGTCTTTGTGCCTCCAAAAGAAGTTGAGTTTTTTTCGAGCCTTTTTTGAGCGTACCGGTGGTTCGGTAACCGGTGCGGGTGTCTGCGGAACGGACGCTTCGGCCACGAAATCGTCACGAATCGCCTGAAAGCATAAAGATAAGATAGATATTAGGAGCGCTACACGGTGTGACCACGGTCAATGCAGCCCTGCTGAACGATCGTCCTTAAGCTAGAATCTCCTCGTTGCTTATCTAATTAACGATTGCAAATGTATGCAACAACAACAACTATTTGATGCACATGAATACGCTGTAAGCTTTTTCGGCTGGTAGGTAGCGATAGTTAGATATTTCAAGATGGATAGATCAAGTTTTGGATACCATGTTGAACACAATACGCGGACATTAATAATAAGTCCGAAGTTGTGTTGACTTGTACACTAGGGCAATTGACTGGATCCAGCGGTGCATCCATAGAAGATTGCAGATGCCGTGTGATGAGTGTCATTTTGTAAATAAAATTAATATATTCCTATTTTCTTCGGAATGGAAGTGAACAGAAGGAAACCCAATTCCGTCTGAATGGAAGTGTGAATAAACCAAGCTGTCGCATCTGGGCAATCGAGAATCACCGCTATGTGATTGGCAAGGGTCCGTTACATGTGCCATATGTGACAGTTCCGAGTTTCGAATCGACATCGAGCGTGGAACGCGGTAGTCCCGCTTACCGGTGACATTCCACTGGTCCCCAAGATATTGTGTGTTTTAGGGTTTTTTTTTTCTTTAAAGAGCTTCTAGAAGATTTAAAGTGAACGCTAATAATTCCCACGACTATTAGCGAAACTTGAAGCATTCACTAATGTAACTGAATACCATTGACCACAGTGAAGCATAAGCAATATGTTGAAGCAAAAACTGATCTGATGTAAGTACAAATAAGTGCAAAAAAATGAGCATGTTTTGTATACAGCAACATAAACCCAAAAAAGTCACCACCTGACCAATATAATATTTCTTTAGAAAAGCATTGTCACCATTATTTTAGAAAAAAAAAATTATCTTAAATACTTTTGTTTTTGTTTCCCTCGGACTATTTTTGGAACATTCTATATACACTTGTATGCATATATAGAATGGTTGGAGTTATAGGGCGTTCTCATTATAAGTATCTATACATAGAATTATTATTATATTAATTGCATAATAAACTCTATTTATATATATATGCATACATACATGTACGCATATACCCGTTATTGGAAATAATAAAAATTATCCTCCGATTCTAAGAACCGTATGAACAGCACTAAAAGTTAACTTCTACAACAAAAGTTGTGTATGTTATTCTTATAGCATTGCCATGTATCTCGCATTGATCTTCTATATAATGTACTCGTGACAAATAAGCAGGCCAACATGGTAGACGCTGAGTTAACTTAGAAGCGTCGAAGCTGGGCGAGCTTTCCTTATTTGGGTTGTTCTGTGTGGCGCACATATCTGAACGGACAATCATATATCCAAGAGACTACGAGGAACAGTTTGTCGGGAGCATCGTTTATTTATTCTGGGTAAAAAAAAACATTAATTCATTTATTCTGGGTAAAAAAAACATTAATTCATTTATTCTGGGTAAAATTAACATACTTTACATTCATCTATTCTAGGGAAATCAGTACAGAAAGCACTGTTTATTTGTGTTAGCCTACGCTAAGGCAAACCCCTTGAATCGCATAATGCGCACACACCTTAGCTGTAGATTTACGTCGTGGTATTCTGCTGAACGGAAAAATATAAATGACGGCAGAAGGTGTCCGGTTCGGCACCCCTTTTCTGGTTTTGGTGTTTTATTGCGGATAAACGATATATTTTTCAGACGTATTTACGCAGAAACAAGTGTTTCGATTTGATTACTGTTAAGTCCAAAAAGAACACAAGCGACCTATAGTCGTTTATTTCCAAGTAAACAAATACGCGTGCCCAAGGTTTTCATTGTATATATATATATATATATATATTTTTTTTATACATATAATTGTTATTTTTGTTGTTGATGTATCTAGTATGCCCGATTATTTTAAATATTATTAAATGAGTGCATAATTTATACCATTAACGTATTTATTCTAAATTCACCTTGTTATTGGTGTTGCAAACATTATAAATTATTCATAGTATAAACGCCGATAGCCTAGTCACACTAGGTAATGGCATTTTGTAGAATCTGCTTTTAACATATGCAAGTGTGCCATAACGAATCATTTATGGCCGTAATTGCAAGAGATAAAACGCAGAGTTGTAGGCATCTGTGAGGACAATTAGTTACTGTAAACGCGTCGCAAACGTGCATCAAAACTACTTCTAGAATGTTGCACAAAAAATATTTTTGCTTTGCTGCAGAAGGCATTGAACGGGTAATTAAACATGCATAATAACAAATTTGTTCTGTTCCTGACTGTTGTTAATTTGTAGCTAATATTTTTGGATTAGGGGGTATTTCTGTAGAGCCAAGGCTATCGGCTTGGATAAGCCACACAAGCACATTTTGATGTTTGTTTTTTTTAGAAGACATGTTCTAGCACAGTTTTGATATTGTCGATAAAAGATATATTCACCTACAATACGTTGTGATGTCATGCAATGAGGTGAGATCTACCTATGTCTCAAAGGAGTCAACCCAACTTTGTACAAGTTTGAATGCTGAAAGGTACGACATTTTTGCAAGGTGATCCCACACAAACATGAACCCGTGCGCTGCCTAATATAATTATTTTTGACGGTACTTTTACTTTTATTTGTTATTGTTTATTACTGTTACTGCAACCTTATAAACGATCTCTTAAACTCTGTTTAAGTGATATAAGCAGAACTGATTTATAATGTTATAAACACAATGAAAATGTGTTGTGCCTTTGGCACAAGCATTGAATACACTAAGGATAAACTTTTTTTTTAATTTGCAATGTGATTTCTTGGAATACGTGCTGCCTGTATACGATTTATACGAACAGTCATCGGAAAAAGAGCAAGATTTTTAGGGTTCTACTAATCGGAAAGAGACCAAGTATTTCAGAGCAGAATGCTTTCTTACTTATAGCCAGATGTTCTATATATGTATATATATATATAGTCTCGCGCTAACTGCGAGCCGTGCTCGAGATCGTCACTAGAGCAGATCTACCTGTACACTTTGGGACATCGGGCAAGCACTGGTACACACGTTCTCTGTGACGGCTGGTGAAACTGCGACGACCGGCGCTCAACTACTGTGGTACACGAATTCTGTGCCATTTTCTGCAGTATTTTTTTCAATCGTCGCGCTTTCACGTACACCCCCTGACGTACTTCGTCGTAACCCCCCCCCCCCCCCCCTAGAGCCACTCTGTCGCCCGTACGCGCTAATGACCGCGCCAGCCAGATATTGTTAATTCGAATCGTAGTCGTACATACAGAAAGCAATACGACGGCAGTATGGACGTTGCAACCGCGTCGGGTTTGTTGGCTTCGGGCCAAGTCTCAGTTCGCGTCGACAAACAATCGGCCGAAACCCACGGCCCAATGCCACGCTCAGGCGCGTTGTGGGAGGACTTGTACCAAAAAGATGGACACAGAGAGTGTATGTATTGCTGTGGTATGTGTGGCCACTGCACGTGTCGCCGCGCCGGTGGGCAAACTCGCGACTTCAGGTATCGAAGTCAACGTCCATCATTTTGTACACTCGGCCCCATCAACTTATATATGTATCTGTGTATGTATATGTATGCATGTATATATGTATGTATGTATATATGTATACATGTATATATGTACATATGTACATATGTATATATGTATATATGTATATATGTATATATGTATATATGTATATATGTATATGTATATATGTATATATGTATATATGTATATATGTATATATGTATATGTATATATGTATATATATATATATATATATATGTATATATGTATATATGTATATATGTATATATATATATATATATATATATATATATATATATATAACCGAGCAAGATGGCTTAGTGGCAAAGCCTCTACCTTGCATTCGGGAGGACTGGGTTCAAGACCCAGACCAGCCACTCTTAAATTTGTTTACATGGTTTCCAAATTAGACAAGGTAAATCCCGAAGTGGATTAAAAATTAGCCATGACTTGAAAAAACCGTACACGGGCAATAGCCTTACAGAAAATCATAAAAAAAAAAATATATATATATATATATATGCTCCCTTCAAATGCACATCGAAACGATGAACAAAATATTATACAGAGGTGCAAAATAAGTTACAAAATCACGATAGTTATTGTCAGTGATTATTGTCGCTGTACTTTCGCGCGCCCAAACTAACCTAAACTGCTAACAAAGTTACCCTGTCTTAACCAAATAGTCTGAATAGGCGACAATCAATTCTAGCTGCAACGTTGAAATGTGCGTTGCATGTTTCACACTAGGTTTCTACCAAAAAATGATTAAAGTAGTAGTGCCAAAGATAAGTCTATTAATGCCATCCATCATATACGGATACGAGCTTAACAGTGGAGAAAGCCTAAACTGCTTACGTGAATCGATGTGTAAATGAATATATACGTCTTCGCGTCAGGGGTCGGGCAAGACTCCCACTCGGACACGAGTGATAGATGAGGAGTGAGCCATCGGTGCCGTGGAATTAAACATTCACATGTATATATTAAATTCCTAAATCGAATAAAATATACATGTACATAATGAATATATATATATATATATAGGTATATATATAAATATATATATATATATATATATATATATATATATATACATGTATATATATATATATATATATATATATATATATATGTATATATACATACTGCGTACCTGTAGTTCACGCTCGCCTTCGAACAGCACCTCGGGCCGAACGGTAATCTCGCTGACGCCTCGTTCTGCCCGCCATTCGGATTCCGGACGCGCTCGTAGAAAAAACATGCTTCCAATGAGGACGAACTTCACCTCAGATGATGATTTCACCAGCAATACAACCTCACACACAGGACGACGACCATGACGTTGACGACGACAACAACCAGCACCGATACGCAACACAGATTTTGGCCACTATCATGTTTGTACTTCGCCTAGATGAGTCGATGTGTGCGTGGGCCTGAATCCAATCAAGTTCGCACCGCATCGATGAGCTACGAGTTCATCATGCAGCGATTAGATGCAACAACATATGGATGGATGTATAGATAGGGTGGGTAGAGTGTGTACGACTCAGTTGATTGAATTAAACTGGACGGCATTTGTCTCACAACTCACGTTCGGAAAAGACGAGGTAGATCAAGCCCTATCTCTCTTTTGCCTATCATCCGCCTTCCTTCCTCCGCTCCCTCCCGCGCTCTTTCCCTCTGCTAGCTGCTTTTCCCGCTTTCTTTCATTTGTCGTCTTTGGCTCTACGTGCAGTCTGGGCACGTGTCTTCGTTGTTGTTTTGAGACGCGATTTGCACGATCATCACCCACTGCTGCGGTACGTTGCGATGTACTACTGTCGTGGTCGACACATCATACACAACGATCACTGAGCGGTAGCTTTCCTTGACTTTTCTTCTTCGTTTCGGCGGCCTGAAGGCAAACGACCCCTAGTCTTCTTGGCAAGGAAATATTTCCTTCATTTTTGTCTCCTTCTCTCTCTCTCTGCTCTGTTTCTATCTATCTCTCTCTCTCTCTCTCTCGCTGTGTGTATGTTTCTCTCTCTTTCTGTATCTCTCTGCCTTGCTCTCTTAGAGTCGACGTTGGTCTGTGCTTAGTGAAGCACGCGACGCTAGCTTCATACGAACCGGCATACGAGCGCGTGCATCGAAGAGTAGCGTACACTACGGGCGTAATGACTCTTTTCGAGGCATATGACGACGACAACGACGACGACGACCCAAACACCACGATGACAAACACGTTGATGAGAGAACGGACGCCGCTGCGCGACAGCCCTTCGTTGAGCAACCCACTGGCCGTTCTCGTGACATGAGGCACTATTCGCGCCGCGCACGGACGATCACGCGCCCGAGGGCACGCGCGCTAATATCGAGTCGCGACAAAGTCTCGCCGAGGCGAAGGCAAGCAGAGCAAAGACTTCGAAGGAAAACGAAGAGAGCAGAGGATGAAGAAGGGAACAAAAGAATAGGAATAAGAAGTGAAATGCGGTGGAGGTAAATTGAGGTACTGGAATAGGGGCCCGGGACAGAGGAGGACGAGACGCTGGCTGGACACTGGATATCAGTCGACGAGTCGATGCCCCTTCGCTTCGACGTACCGCTAATCCTTGTGCACCGTGGCAGTGATACCAATCATGATGACAACACTTTCATCAGCAACAACAACGATTACAACCACAACCACAACAGCAACAGTAGTCACAACCACAGCAGCGTCCGCGGTAAACGCACTGAATAGGCTGGCAGTGCGGCTATATCCATTGGGTAGTACCATCAGCAGAGTTCAGAGAGGAGTTCATTTCGAACCTTCGTTCGACTTGGGGGTTTGCCGAGTTCCAGGGTTCGGATTCGAGTTCCAGGGTTCGAATTCGAATTCCAGAGGCTGGCGTGGCATCTGGCTGAAAGGAAAAAGGAGGCTGCTCTTCGTCTTCTTCTGCGTGTTCGTGGCCATTGAGTGGTTGGCTCACAAGACGCAACTTGAATTCGTTCGAATTCGTCCCGCGTCGACAGAAATCGTTGTTGATGCCATCACCATCAGCATCGTCGTGATTGTCGTTGTCATTGAAGTCCTTATTGTCGTCTTCAACGCTCTCTCTTTGCCTCAGCTTTTTTCTCACTCTAAAACGACTAGGAACGATTTCGGCGACCGAATACCAGGCACAGGGTCGTTCATTGCGAGCGATGTGGTCTTCATCGACACTCGACGATATCGGTTGGCGCCTCTACTCGGAAGACCCTCTCGGTAGGAGTTCTAGTTCTAGGAGTGATCGTGGACGGTAGTAGTAGTAGTAGCAGCAGTAGTAAAGGCGTGCATGCAAGCCATTGCGCCTCCTCGCACCACCACCACGACCACCACTACCACCACCAATCGCCACTGGACAGGAGGGAAAGGACACATTTGTGTATAGATTGAGCAGCGAGGGGAAGGGCAAGAGAGCCGCAGGTCCAGCCGCCGTAAGGAAGGGTAAGAGGAGAGAAGGTATGCAAGGCCAGCTGCGTCCGCGTGAGGCTGATTGATTGACGATCACGTAGATGGCGGCATAGATGATGATAATGATGATATAGATGATGATGATGATATAGATGATGATGCTGATGATGACGATATATGAAGATGTTGATCATTGAGCGGAGGGCGTCAGCCGAGGCTTTGAGAGTCGTCGTGTTGCGCTTTTATCTGTTCTCAGACGGTAACAACAACAACAGCAGCAGCAACAACAGCAATGACAACAACAGCAGCAGCAGCGATAACAACAATAGCAACAATAGATAGACAAATAATTATTCTGTTCATGGATAGTTTACATCTGTTCACAGAGGCTCACAACTCCTCCAGGCCATCAAAGGCTAGTATGGAACGTTAATATTAGATATCTTCCTGTTATATTTTGTATAGTCATTTGGATTATTATCACTTTTCGGCTAAAGATGACTATTATCGTGTTCGGCTACCGACGACAGGTTACCGTACTCGGTCCCCAAATAACTACGACCAAAAGAATGACAGGAATAGCTGGTCGTACGAGCGATACGTGAAAGATCGATGAATGGACGGTTTTCCCGCTATTTCGTTTTTTTGGTGATCTGTTATCGATGCCGAGTGCGCGGCATTATTGACGGACGGCCTTCGTCACTCAGCGCTCTAACTTTAGGCTGATCGCGGTTGATGCATGCGGTTTGTTACGTTGCAATTGCGTTGCCGCGGCTTTCTTAACAGCAACGACGACGACGAGAACACCACTTTATCTCCCTCA
This sequence comes from Dermanyssus gallinae, assembly GCA_003439945.1. Classification (NCBI taxonomy): domain Eukaryota; kingdom Metazoa; phylum Arthropoda; class Arachnida; order Mesostigmata; family Dermanyssidae; genus Dermanyssus; species Dermanyssus gallinae. The sequence goes on along the minus strand of QVRM01005975.1, from coordinate 25,119 downwards.
GCACTCGCGTATTGCAGCTTCCGTTCGAGAAAGTGTACGCACACGATCTATGCGACAACAATCAGAGTTAGTTAGTGAGTCCGTGCATCACTGACTCACTCAACCCAACCAGCAGCGGGTTACTTCACGCCGATACGACACAACCTCGCCCCGTCGCCATTCAACGCGACTCAGCGCGACTCGTTCAGCGTTTCGTGCAACTACTAACATATGTACAGTCGGTATCATAAGGCGACACAGGCGAGGGGGCGAGGGTCCAGGCCAGCCCGACCAGCTATGACATGCTGGTACAGCTCTACCGTACACTCGCTTTTCCAGTAGTGGTTGACACAGCAGACAATATCGCCGATGCTGCTTGCGGCGACCACGGCTGTGGCAGACTTCTAACCAGCCGCGCGAGCGCACCAAAGCAAAGATTGTCACTACTCGCACAGGCGAGTGGTGACTCTCTCTGCTTTAAACGAAGACTTCCGACGACCACCTCGTCCGAAGACGATCGTGCTCGAATCGAGCTCATCAGACACTTCGGCGACGACAATGGGAACGCCCCAAAATGAGGACGCTAAAAACAGATAGCGTGCTGATGCGATCGCTGCAACGACCTGTTGACTCACTTTGACCAATCCAGTCGAGTTTGGGGTCCTTCGACCTAAACGAACTCACCTGAAGCCGCTTGAAGGTTCTTCATTGCACGGACATGTGCAATTTCCGAAGGGTGCTGCTAGTCATTTCTCTCTTTCTTTCTCTCTCTCTCTCTCTAAAGGGACGGGCCCAACTAAGGACAAGTTTAGTTACAATTGTGGTATTAAGCATTATAATTAGACATAACAATATGTATCATGTGCCAATTAAGGTTCGTTTAGAAGCTAATGTCAATGTAGGCAAATTATTTGCCCGTGTTTGAGTTATTTGAATGCTTTTATGTGGGCTCCTTCTCTCCTTCTCTTTGTCGAAGTACACCGCACTCGAAATAATGTAAAGGCATACAAGGCATTGTTTTTGCTTCAAAACATGACACCGGCCCATATGAATGGATGACTATCCAGGGGTGGCAAATTTTATCATTTTGAGGCCAGTTGAGAAAGTCCTTGAAATAATCGCAATCTGCATAAAGTTGCCGAGGCACGTCGATTCAGGAGGAATTGTGTTATAGTGGTGCAATGACAGGGCTTGCAATCGAACTGGGACAGTAAAATCGCGAAACGGTGCTGTACCGTGTGCGTTTTGTGCTACAGTGCGGCCGTTTGAACTTAAAATGTGCCAATGTAGAACGATTGAAAGCCTTGGCGGGGTCTGGGGACACCTCTCAAGGGCAAAATTTACACTTAACTCGAAAAATGCTTTTCAGCATACATAAAGTGGATTCTTTACGTATTGCGTACGGAACCGTATCGTGTACCTGGTAGAAGGCCTTTAAGCCAACAATGAAATGTTAGTTAGGTTATAATATTCAGGTTAATTATAAGGCTTTAAACATTTTTTTGGAGTTTATTATACTCACTTTTGTTGCTGTTGTATCGCCTTTATAGCAAATGTGTATCTTGATCATACAAATATGCACCTTTCCAGAAGGTGTATATTTACGTCCTCCAGAATTAATTTGATTACATTTAATACTGCAGTAGTAAATAGTATAGACTGTTAGGAAAATGCGCTAATTATGAGGTGGATCTACTTCTATATATATGGTTCTTTTAATTAAGGCTAACCATTAGAAATGTTGGGAGCGCATACCGCCAGCTACAGTTCGATCTTGCTTATCGAACGTATCACCCGTGTCGAATACTAATACAGAATAAGTCGAAACGATATATTATGTTACCATACCTTCTCGAACGGCGTACAAGTTTTGCAGCGATTGCAAAGCTATTGTACCTCACGTTTGCTTGTTTCAAGCAACTCTAAACGGTCCCAGCAGCGGCGAACAATCGAGTAACCAGAACCTTAATGCTTGTAAGGATTATTGCAACAAAAACATGCATGGGAAAATTGATATTTTATTCGCCCCTTGTCAGCCAGGTCTACTTCCTGATTGGACTTTATTTTTTACGTGCTTGAACATTGCTGTTTCGCGATGGAAGCAGCGCGCGAGTGCAAATATATAGATACGGCTTCCAATATTTAGCGTACCAATTGTGCTGAATGGAAACTATTTTTTACAACATTCAAATTTCAATCTCAACTTAAAACAAAAAAACATACATGCAGACATCTGACCTTGGCATATTTGACTGTTTTGATAGACCCTCCGTCACGGCTTCTCAATCCAAAGTCGCTACGACTTCTTGGGAAGTACGAGCGAATACTGGCGAATGTTGTTCTTGATAGACAGGGCTACCGTAACGTCACGTACATAGACGTAGGGAATGAGACAGCCGAATTTAAGGCTGGACTTTGTTTTGCTGCTCCCATGCGCTTCTCAGGTCAGTATTCGAGCTGTCCACCGTCGATTCTGCCTCCTGTCGTGCCTCCGCTGTAGCAGGCAATAAATACCCAGTGGTTTAATAGCAAAAGACTCACATAAGTAAGTAATAAATACTTAGTGGTTTAATAGCAAAAGACTCACATTCACAAATATTCGAGTTTTACCACCTAATTACACGCGTGCGGAACATCTGTGCTACGACTTCGGTGTGCTCAAAGAGCTCAAAGTCGCCCAGCTTTCATTCCGAACTCTACCGACGGCGCTTCGGACGCCCGCTGTTCCTCCTCCGATAAGCCTGCACATCATCATGTGCGTGTCCGGTGTCATACGCTAGCCCCGCACATGTCCAAGTGAGCCTTCCCGGCGTTCACCACATCAAACCTGATGGTGTTTCTCGTTCCGCTCCGGCCCATTCCGTCCAACCGTCATTTCTCCAAGGTGATGTCCCTCCCTCGTGTCGACTTTTCGAAGTAAGTGCCTGGTGCCTGGTGCCATGCAGTTTTCCACAACTTGCGTGGGTCATTTGAGAGTAGACCGTCCGCTTTTTTGCCTCGTCCGTGTACACCGTTCTGTGTGCTTTTTCGACCCAGTACCCTCCGTATGTGCAGCAAGCACGCGTTTATGAAACGCAGCCTCAAGTTTTTAGTTGGAGTTAAGCTACAGTAAGATACTACTTCAATCCAAGTTGCATCTATAAGAGATATTCAAATAGCAAACGTTGTTTTCATCATATTGTAACGAAGTCCACCCACTGTATACGCATCATAGCGCAATTCAGATAAGTCCTAACCGACCACGTCCAACGGCTACAGCGCCTGGGACAGAATCTCAACGTACACAACGTTCACCGACCGATAACGCATGTCTCAACCGAACAAGACATGTCTCAACCAGCCAGCAGAGAACAGCCACAGCCTTTCGCGCCGAAACCCCAACGTCCTCCGCCGTCCAACCGATCATCGGCCGACATCGGGAGAGGGTCGACCTATGATCGGCAGTCCAAGTCAAACAGTCACTTAACCTGTATTCCTATACGAAACAAACACAAACTGCTGTACATTTCGACCGATTTGAGAGCGGGTTCTGTTCTGACACCCCAAAGGGTTAGTTTATTAAACTTAGTTTATTAAACTCGCATGGAAAAGGGGGGCTATTTAATTCCACATAGATTGTTACAATTGCGCGCCTGGCGGTTACTGCGCCATGCGAAAAAGCTGTTCATAAAGGTATACTAGAAGGTGTAATAAAATATAATTCAGAAGAATAAGAAACATAAAAAACATACCGACATGACTGTTAAAACAACGCTGTACGAGTAATGTTCGAGTATGAAAGAGATAAGTAGTTTTCTGACAAGCCACACACTCCTAGATAAACTCCTAGATAAACTAGGCAAACTAGCAAATAAGAATTTCAGCCATATGTTCCCAAATAAGTTCTCAAATAAAACCGCTTAGCCTACCGTTTGCAGAAAAAAAGCAATTCTATATTAAAATCATCAGACTTGACTACTTGAAAAGCACTGCTATAAAAAGGTTTGAACGATTTTTTAATTGTAGAAGCTAAAGCCTTAAACGTCCACATAGATAAGGTTGTGGAAACAATGCACGATGATAAATTGTCATGATGACACGATATATACAAATATATATATATATATATATATATATATATATATATATATATATATATATATATATATATTGTCTCCATCAACCAACGTTATATATTTGTGAATACATTTGCTTACATTAAACATATGACTCGGTAAAAGATTGTTAACCCCCCCCCCCCTCCAGGAAGCGACTTGTCCCCGGCCGGATGACACGTTCAGCTCGTATGTAGTAGCTCGTGTACTTGCTTCGCGTTGCATGTACGATTGGTTGGTGTATTTGGTGTGCATGCAACTTCGACGCGCCAAGCGCGCCGGCGTATACCATATTGCACATAACTTGGCACGCGTGCCGGGTTGTGGTGCTGATGCACGTACGTTCAGCAGCCACGAAAGGTTCGCAGTCATGCTGGACGGACAAATGACGCCACCATAGCCCTTTCCTTTGCCGGCCGTACTTAAGCAGCAGATGGCCACGCTATGGGCAGTGCGATCCCGTTTATTCCGTCGCATCGAAGAAGGCACGAGTACGACCTCGCTGTTCTCAGGGCAGTCGTCACTGCGGTGATGCCCCTAAGGTGAGTGTCCTGAGTTTTTGCGGTGTCCCACAACGGGTAGCCGTGCGAGATCGTCGCCCGAGTCCAATGACGAGGGCTGTTGTTTATGGGCTCTGCCTTTTACCAGTCGTAGCAGTAGTAGTGGAGTAGTAGAACGGTAGAACTAGCTCCTGGTTGAGCTTCCTTTTTCGTGTCTTTAAAGGCTTTTTTTTTCTGGGAGATTTCGGGAATGCATGATGCACATGCGCCACTAGCAGCCTGCGTGACTAGTGTGAGACTCGCAAACCCACTAAACCCGGATTCCTCCCCACCCCCCAGGCTCGGTATTACTTTGGCATTACATTGAAGGTGTCTTTTAAGGCTGACGGCGTCATACGAGAAAGGCCTACAAACTTTTTATACCATTTATATCTGTTACGATAGTCGACGCACCCCTACTGCGCACTTTAGCCCTTAGTAGTAGGGTTCATGGTTCCACCACGTGGGCACGCTCTACAGTACTTTGCCTCTTGCCTCGCATAACTTCGTCTTATGTGTGTATGTGTACTTAAGGACGCTGATTGTCAGATTTTAGGTTGATTTCCAGCGATTTTGATCCACTATTAAATCACTTGTTAGTCGATATTGCAGACACAAGACTACAACGTCTTTGTAATTGCCGCTGTTGCTGTGCAATTAATTCATATTCGAATACCAGGTGAACTCGGAAAAAATTACTCCCGCTGTGGAGGATTTTCGAATCTCGTTGCTTCACTATGACGGCTCCGATAATCAGCGGCGCTGCATTGAGGAATGCCGGCGCCTCTGGATTCGCGAGCAGGAACTGGGCGATAAAGCCAAGAGGAGGAGGACCGGCAGGACAGCAGGACCCTGTCGAACATGCATCGATGCAGCGGCGCGCAGCTCGGTACGTACCCACGTGCACGTGTACGGTGACTTGCATATGTCTACAGTGCTTTTGAGTATGCAGTATACATGTGTGCATATATATAAATATATAATATATAAATATATAATATATATATAATATATAAATATATAAATATATAATATATATATATATATATATATATATATACGTGCGTGTACGCTAGTATTTATGCTGTGTATTCTAAGATGATGGACCTTATGATGTATATATATATATATCATGGCTCTGTGGCTCTACGGTCCGTCTCATGGCTCCGAGAACTTTCACAAGTTTAATATTTGTTTCGTTTCTTTGTTCAGGTGCACGTGCAAAGTGTGGCCCGAGTCACGCCACTCAGGTTCAAGCGTACCAACGGCCTGACCGGTCGCCATGAAGCTTGGCCCGCGTCAAGAAATCAATCCATCGTTGCCCGTCGAAGCTGAGCGTCAGATTCCGTCACCGCTCCCCCCCCACACCGCCCCCACACTGCCGCGGGAAGTGCTGTTGATTCCTCAAAAACGGCAATGGGGGTGCTGCCTCAAGCATAAAAAGTACCACAGCGTGTTATTATATGTTGGTACTACCACAACATTATGCAAAAAAACAACAGCAAAAAAAACCGTGCCAAAATGTACCGAAAAAAAGGTGCAAGCAAGGTCCGTTGGCAGTGCCAACTGCTGCGGGTCCTTTATCGAGGGGGACGCATGAACGCAAGACTTCGCCTTGCGAACCCGATTCACACGTTCGTCTTGGGCATCAGGTTCAAGAGTTCGTCTCGCCAATCGGGTTCAAGCGTTGATCTTGCCATTCAAGTTCAAGCGTTCTCCTCGTCTTGCCCATCGAGTGATGCGTTCGCATCGTCTTGCCCGTCAAGTTCAAATAAGTGGGGGGAGGAGCGCAGACGACGGAGATAACGGGAAAGCATCGATCAAACTTTACGGTCGATCTTGTTTGCAAGCTTCGCATGCGGTGTGCGAGTCGTCGTGCAATGAATGTTTTTAGCCACCATCATCACCACATATTTGACGCTCTTAAAAGTACAGACAATACTCACACACACACACACACAAATGTCGCAAGGTTTAGCCTTGGAGAAGTTACAGAAAAATAAACTGTGTACGCAATGCAAATTGGTTGTTGTTCTTGTTACGGTGGCCATATTGAGTGTTGAATGTCATGCTTACATACACGTCGTACTGCCAATACGTATGTATGTATAGTCAGCGGTCATACATTTAAAGGCAATATTTTGACTCAAAACCTCTGTGAACCATAATCAACATTTGATCAAAGCGCTATATCAGCATCATCATCAATATAAAGCTAGTATCATGTGTATGTCATCATATGCCAGCGTAGTGTGCACGAATCGCTGTGAAGAGTGGCATGGTGCCTGGGAGTGCGGGATGCAACACGACCAATCAAGTTGTCGTACGCTTTTGTCCAGTAGCTGGAATATCATTTACGAATCAAAGAGGGTTCTAACGACCTGCAAGAAGAAACCAGACTCAGCCGGGTAACACAATGCCAACCGTGTGGAGATGCTTGGGAGCGTGAAAGTCAGGAAAACCACATATAGTGTCATCCATGGTTATTCAACCCAATTCAAATGCATCTTTATTTTGTCAAAGGGGAGAGATGAATGCGAAAATAGTTTGACATATTTGATAAGTTAAAATACGATTGATTATGCGATAATTCAATCTGGACTGCAGTTTCCAAGTAGGGAACAAGTAGTATTAGCACAATATAATTTCGAGCAATGTTACACCTTAATGAGACGCCTCAAAGGAATTTCCTTTGTGCACTTTCCATTGCTTTAATGAGTTGTCTGAATAAACCGTTAGACCTTACAACAATAGCTAAACTTGGGAACAACTAAATATTATAATGCCTAATGTAAAAACTTTAATCAATCATTATAAAGCAACGAAATATAGTATGAGATATAACACTAGTTGATCGGATGAGTTGTGTGAGATGAGTACTAAAATCCAGTTTCGGTGTCACTGTAACCTCGAGGTCCCTAATGCTATTTAAAATAGGGATAGCCTCCCCATGTAGCATGTACTTATGGGCTTCCTTTAAACACAATACTGTACATTTCGCTACTTATATAAGCATTTCTTCATCCATACACCATTTCTAAGCCGTTCAATCGTACTCTGCAGTACTTGTCTTTCGTTAGCGGTGTTATAACGTCCATATAGTTTCAGATTATCAGCGTAACGCGTATTATTGGCCCCGGTGGCGTGGTGCACTCGCGTGCGCCTTGCAACTGGAGGAGACACATAGGTGCACGGGGTTCGAGCCCCACCGTTGCACATTTGTATTTATGGGGTCCATCTCACGAAGCAATGCAAAAGCAGCCCCCCTTTAATGTTGACTGGGGATTAGCCCGAAACAGAGCATATAGCTCATACTTTGTCGACTCCGGGGATAACGTGTTAAAGATCTAAAATAACTATGCAATAAAACGACATGTTGAGTTGCCGTAAATTTGCCTTTAATAAAGCTATGTTGGTTCTTATCCAACGAAACTTTGGATTTAAAAAAAAATAAAAGTATGATCCACTAGCAGTTTTTCAAAGATAATACGTGCGACTCATAATTGAGCTACTTTATAGCATGGAATGGAAAAAGTGCTGTAGACCTAATTATGAGTACTTCTAGTGAACCGGGAGCTTATATAAAAGACTTATCTTAAGCAGGGAATAGAGCACACAGCCACAATGCTAACAGCGCTGTTCAATGCATGCTTAGAACAAGGGCACATACCCGAGCGATGGCGCCGAACCTACCTGCAACCAATTTACAAAAACAAAGGCGACGCCACAGACCCAGCGAACTACCGCGGGATAGCAGTAACTACCGTAGTCTACAAAATATTAACCTCAATAATTGTGACTCGAATATACAGCAAATGTAAAGACCTAATACCAACGGAACAGAATGGGTTCTTCGAAGGTCGCTTAACTGAACGAGCTCTCAGGGAAGTTCTTCGTCACGTGCGGGAACGTCCCAACGACGGACAGATGACCTATGCAGCATTTGTTGACTTCAAAACTGCTTTTGATAGTGTAACTAGAGACTGCTCCCTGGACATTATGCGACAGCATTTTGGCATCAAAGGTCGAATGTTCAACCTAATGAGAAGCATTCTCACTGCGAACTATATCACAATCAGAAATGGGTCTCACTGTATTGCGCAAAAAGTTAAACAGACAATTGGGCTAGCACAAGGCGACACGGCAAGCCCTTTCCTATTCATCCTTTATGTCACAGGGTTAAGCCAAATACTTCGAAATGCTAAAGCCCTGCATGTATTCTACGCTGACGATCGTATCATAATGGTCAAGTCAAGACCACATCTACAGTTTTACCTGAATGAAATGAGGCAATGGTGCGCACAGTATAAGCTAACAATTAATATATCCAAGACAAAAGTTCTTCGATTTTCCCGAGGAGGTTGATACGCCAGTCTTGACCACATCATCAGGGTCAATAACCAAAACATTGAATTAGTAAGTCAATTTAGCTATCTCGGAGTAATCTTGACCCCTGGCCTATCTTTTACAAAGCACATAGAGAACAAGCGTGCAAAAGCGATATCGGCCATGACTCTACTCGAAGGATCTTACACAGATTGACACTAAGACTGGAATGAACCTTTTTAAGATAAAAATAGCTCTAATTAAAACTTACTGCCTTCGGGCCATTGCACCAAACTTGACCTTAGACAACATTAAAGAGATAGATAAAATAAAGGCTAATTTTATGAAGTATATGCTAGGACTGCCGCGAAACGTTTCAACAACGTTGGCGCTGGAACTATGCCAGGTGCGAACCTTTGTGGAAGACCTTATCCTGGATTAGCCGATATGAATTTTAGGTAGCATCTACCAATTTCTGGTGAAATAAACTTTAATATATAATTGAGCTACTGGTCTATAATTATCTAAATCTGACTTTGGACCTTTCTTATGTAGAGGAGTTACGATTAACTGCCGATGTTTTTTGTCACAATGCCATCATACCTCATCATGGCTCATAAGACCTACTGAATATCATTATATGTGATTGATTGAGTATCAGTGGAGGGCCCTTCGAGTACGTATGTACAGATAAGGCAGTTGATTGGCGGGATTCCGATAGTCATTCCGATACACAGATTTGAACTTTAAAGTGTCGAATTTTTACTATTGCTTCAAATATATAGCCTACTACGCGTGATCGATTGCTTGTCAAATTGAAAAAATCTGGACATAATTTTATCACCAGCACCGTGGTCTGATAATAACGTCAGCGCTTCTCATATCAAATGTCCGACGTTTCCGATATTTAATATTGCAAAACAAAGGCTTACCTACAGGCGAAAAAGACAGAGAGATTATTTCGACGCGTTTGGCTTGACTCATGCTTTTAATCTCGCGGCATTTTACTTGCTCATTGTCTTCTCGGCCATAAGTACTACAATCAAGATTTGCATTTTAAGTCTGTAATTTAGGTGCTATCTTGTGGAACAAGTTGCCTAGTGACATTAGGACATTTATATCCATAGATATACAATACATAGATAAATAATTGCAATAATACGAGATACTACGGTAATAATGTATAAAATCTTACTGTAACTTGTACATATGCTTCGCACTAGTCTGTGGCTATATGAAGGTGTAACACAAATGAGAAACTACAGTTAAGTATCAATAAACGTCATATCATATATCAATGATTGGAGAAAACCATCGCCGTATGCACTCTTATTCCAATAGCCTAATCCAGTCAGGGAGCCGTCAGTCCAAAAGCCGTGGGCCGTTTTGAGTTCGTAAACCAGCTGTTTGCTTTGCGAATGATCAAAAGAGCGCATGCAAATTCTAATAGTACCAGCCTAGTTAGTGATTATTCATGTTTTCATTGCACCAAGGACTACTGGAATCAATACATACGTATGATCATGGCAAATTGTGGCACACATCCCTGTTATGTGATAATAAAGGTGATTTTATGGTATGGTCTGCTACAAAGAGTATTAAACTGTTTATATTTATTACGTGATTACCACTCGAACACTCCTGCATTAACAATATCAGTGCTACATATGCAGTATTTACGGCCTAATGCAAATCACTTTATTCCACTTGCTACCCGTCTCTTCCAAATACTACGGTTTACAAACTTGACCCTTGTCGCAACTATGATCGAGTTAACAACAAACTTGCAGGCCTGCTTACAATTGAACATCGACTGCTAAAACACGCACAACTGAGTACAGTCAGCTGTATTTTCTTCTCGTGCGATACCAAACGGCTAAATCACCGTAGTCATCGTTGTTGTAAACAGTGTCAGACTGTATATATATATTAACGCAATTCAAATGTAAAGCTTTGTATATAATTTAAAGTACTGATGACTGAAGAGGCGTTCTATTATTCGTCAAATTTGCCAAAGTTGGCATTTTGTACTTAAGAGTATCTCAATTTGTATTCTAATATTTTAAAGTTTTACATATCTTCTTGCGTAAATTGGGGTCTAATACTATGCAGACATACCTTTATAGTGATCAATTCAATGTTCAATTTCAAACGTGGTTTATTCAAGAAACTGCACTTTACAACGCTTGTGTTCTCGGTAAACAGATGTGGTTGGAAAAAATAAATCAATCAACGAAGCAGAAAATCACTCTCGACAAAATCCAAGGAGTACTCTGTATAAGCACTTTACACATAAAGCTATCACAATGGGTATTGATTGTCGCGAAGACTTCTATAGAGTGTCGATGTGTTTGTTAGAACGCCGAACAATAAACACTTGCGAATGTACACACAAACTGGTCCGGCATCTTCACGATGCACAACAACTATTGATAAACACACGTGGATAGATATTACTATCCAATGTGAGCGTGTCTTCCTATACAACGCACAACAGTCTTAAATTAGAATATACTTAGATCACATGCCTGATTCAGTACTGGTAAATTAAAATATATAATTATATTTCGCGAGCGAAGAGATGTTTCGTACTGAGGCATCTAGTGCGTTTAGGAAGGACAGGTCCAGGTTTCAAGGAGAAGGCATGCAGGTGCGTGTTGACTAGACCCCAAGGACACTGAGAGCACTGCAAAAGTTGCTGCATGCCTAGCGTATGTTCTTCGGAAAATGCCGTCATAGCCACCACCCCACAGAAGGATACCATAGCATACCCTGGTAAAAATACGGCTTTATACACCAAAAGTAAGTCCTCCATGGATAACCCAATCAGTTTTCTTCTACACAGTGCAGATGTTATAGCATAGCACTTGGGTGCAGTATAATCCAGGTGGGGATGCCATCTCATGTTTTCCTGGAGGGTGAGTACCTTGTGGTTTGCGAGAGCTCAATGTTTTGCGTCATGAAAATAATTATCAGGTAATGCCAGTAGCCTTGGAGATGAACGAAAAAGTCTGACCTTGGTTTTGTTAGCATTGACAGCTAGTCAAAATGTTAAAGGTGCTAATTATGTTGTCAACATTTAGGACCGACTGATGTAAATCCGTACCAAAATTATGATTCACTCCGAACAGTAACGTCGTGTCATCAGCAAGACCTATAGCAAAGCAAAGGTTTATCCGCTAGACTCTTAACATTAGTTTATTAAACTCGCATTAAAAAGGGGGGATATTTATTTCCAGATAGATTGTCACAATTGCGCGCCTGGCGGCTACTGCGCCATGCGAAAAAGCTGTTCATAAAGGTATACTAGAAGGTGTAATATAATATAATTCAGAAGAATAAGAAACATAAAAACATACCGACATGACTGTTAAAGCAACGCTGTACGAGAAACGTTTGAGTATGAAAGATATAAGTAGTTTTCTGACAAGCCACACACTTCTAGATAAACGCAAATGCTGTAAATACCACGTAGGCAAACTTGCATATAAGAATGTTAGCCATATGTTCCCATATAAGCTGTAAGTCAACCAAATAAGTTCCCAAATAAAACCGCTTAGCTTACCGTTTGCAGAAAAAAGCAATTCGATATTAAAAGCATCAGACTTGACTACTTGAAAAGCACTGCTATGATATATATATATATATATATATATATATATATATATTTTATATATATATATATATATATATATATATATATATATATTGTCTCCATCAACCAACGTTATATATTTTGTGAATACATTTGCTTACACTAACCATATGACTCGGTAAAAGATTGTTAACCCCCCCCCCCCTCCAGGAAGCGACTTTTCCCCGGCCGGATGACACGTTCTGCTAGTATGTAGCTCGCTTGCTTCGCGTTGCATGTACGATTCGTTGGTGTATTTGGTGTGCATGCAACTTCGACGCGCCAAGCGCGCCGGCGTATACCATATTGCACATAACTTGGCACGTGTGCCGGGTTGTGGTGCTGATGCACGTACGATCAGCAGCTACGAAAGGTTCGCAGTCACGTTGGACGGACAAATGGCGCCACCATAACCGTTTCTTTTGCCGGCCGTATTTAAGCAGCAGATGGCCACGCTATGGGCAATGCGATCCCGTTTCTTCCGTCGTATTGAAGAAGGCACGAGTACGACCTCGCTGTTCTCAGGGCAGTCATCACTGCGGTAATGCCCCTAAGGTGAGTGTCCAAAGTTTGTGCGGTGTCCCACAACGGGTAGCCGTGCGAGATCGTCGCCCGAGTCCAATGACGAGGGCTGTTGTTTATGGGCTCTGCCTTTTACCAGTCGTTAGCTTTAGTAGTGGAGTAGTAGAACGGTACAACTAGCTCCTGGGTGAGCTTCCTTTTTCATGTCTTGTAAGGCTTTTTTTTTCTGGGAGGTTTCGGGAATGCATGATGCACATGCGCCACTAGCAGCCTGCGTGACTAGTGTAAGACTCGCAAACCCACTAAACCCGGATTCCTCCCCACCCCCCCCAGGCTCGGTATTACTTTGGCATTACATCGAAGGTGTCTTTTAAGGCTGACGGCGTCATACGAGAAAGGCCTACAAACGTTTTGTACCATTTATATCTGTTACGATAGTCGACGCACCCCTACTGCGCACTTTAGCCCTTAGTAGTAGGGTTCATGGTTCCACCACGTGGGCACGCTCTACAGTACTTTGCCTCTTGCCTCGCATAACTTCGTCTTATGTGTGTATGTTTACTTAAGGACGCTGATTGTCAGATTTTAGGTTGCTTTCCAGCGATTTTGATCCACTATTAAATCACTTGTTAGTCGATATTGCAGACACAAGACTACAACGTCTTTGTCATTGTCGCTGTTGCTGTGCAATGAATACATACTCGAATACCAGGTGAACTCGGAAAAAAATGACTCCCGCTGTGGAAGATTTTCAGACTTCGCTGCTCCACTATGGCGGCACCGATAATCAGCGGCGCTGCATTGAGGAACGCCGGCGCCTCTGGATTCGCGAGCAGGAACTGGGCGATAAAGCCAAGAGGTACTGCAGGAACCAGTCGAATATGCATCGATGCAGCGGTGCGCAGCTCGGTACGTACCCACGTGCACGTGTACGGTGACTTGCATATGCTTGCAGTGCTTTTGAGTATGCAGTATACATGTGTGCGTATATATATAATATATATCTATACGTGCGTGTACACTAGTATTTATGCTGTGTATTGTAAGATCATGGACCTTATGATGTGTGTATATATACATATATATATATATATATATCTCTCTCATGGCTCTGTGGCTTTACGGTCCTTCTCATGGCTCCGAGAACTTTCACAAGTTTAATATTTGTTTCGTTTGTTTGTTCAGGTGCACGTGCAAAGTGTGGCCCGAGTCACGCCGATCAAGTTCAAGCGTTCACCTCATCCCTCGGACCTCAGGGTTCGTTGCATACCAACAGCCTGACCGGCCGCTGTGAAGCTTGGCCCGCGTCAAGAACTCAATCAATCTTTCTCGTTGCCTGTCGAAGCTGAGCATCAGATTCCGTCACCGCCCCCCCCTCACCGCCCCCCACACTGCCGCGGGAATTGCTGTTGACATGATGAGGGAAAAACGACAATTGGGGTGCTGCCTTAAACACACAGAGTGTTGTTATATGTTGGTACTACCACAACGTCGTGCAAAAAAACCGTGCCAAAATGTACCGAAAAAACTCGTCTTGCCAATTAAGTTCAATCAAGAGGGGGGAGGAGCGCAGAATAATGCGGTGTGCGAGTGTCGAGTCGTCGTGCAATGAATGTTTTTAGCCACCATCACCACCATTTGACGCTCTTAAAGTACAGACAATACTCACACACACACACAAATGTCGCAAGGTTTAGCCTTGGGGAAGTTACAGAAAAAATAAACTGTGTACGCAATGCAACTTGGTTGTTGTTTTTGTTACGGTGGCCATATTGAGTGTTGAATGTCATGCTTACATACACGTCGTACTGCCAATACGTAGGTATAGTCAGCGGTCATACACTTGAAGGCACTTTGCTAGAGAAGACTTTGCTGATCTTGCATATAGCCAGCCGCATACGCACAAGCTTTGTAGGTCAGACAGGGAGGGATGTGGAATCTTCGTAGATTTTGATGCCCGTCCTAACATCGTAAATCATTAAGTACTACATAACGGAGTGTTTAGCTTACAAGCGTATTAAGCTTGCCCTTTTTGCCCTTCTTCATTTGTAAGCACTGCTCTGCCCAAGTTTTGCAGATCGAAAGCATTATTGACCGATGTCCTCAGCCACCCCATAAATAAAAACAAAGAAAAAAACTAAAATTAATGCATTGTATTGTAATTATGTACCATCTTGAAATGCAATGCTATTGCGAAAGAAACAATATATATAAATAAAAACTATAGGTAATGCTAACCGAAATTTAACCGTGTAGATCCCTACTCTGAAGATAGATCAGGACTAATTATGGGGCTAATGCTAGAGGTTCCAGCACAAATTTGCTATTAAGTATTTCCAACGCAGATAGAACTACAGGTACCTTGTCTTATGTAAGTCTTTCACAAAAAATATCTTCTGAATTCTTAACTAGACATTTTAAAACTAGATAACGTAAAACGATACTAAATAACGATACCAGACACACACACACTTCAACAAAAAGAGAGAATAATATCATACCGAGGCTCATTGCTTCCAAATATGCTATTAGCAATGTCTTTTCTGAAAAGTGTACTCAATATGTTGACTCAAAACCTATGTGAACCATAATCAACATTTGAACAAAGCGCTATACCAGCGTCATCAATATAAAGCTGATGTGTATGTCATCAGATGCCAGCGTAGTGTGCACGAATCGCTGTGAAGAGTGGCATGGTACCTGGGAGTGCGGGATGCAACACGACCCAATCAAGTTGTCGTACGTTTTTGTCCAGTAGCTGTAACATCATTTGCGAATCAAAGAGGGTTCTAACGACCTGCAAGAAGAAACCAGACTCAGCCGGGTAACACAATGCCAACCGTATGGAGATGCTTGGGAGCGTGAAAGTCAGGAAAACCACATATAGTGTCATCCATAGTTATTCAACTCAATTCAAATGCATCTTATTTTTTCAAAGGGGAGAGGCATTATTTAAAATATTAAGATTGGCCAAACTGTGACCTAGATTCATACAACACTCAGTTTACTTATGTGCCGACATTTTTGCCGTTAGCGTTTGGAGTTCTCATCCCGGCCATCCGCCACGAATACATGTTATTTACACAATCTGTCTTGGCAATTTGTTTTGACAAGATGATTTTACTGCTTCTAAGATTGTTTAAATGAATGTGAAAATAGTTTGATATATTTGATGAGTTAAAAATACGATTGATTATGCGATAATTCGATCTGGACTGCAGTTTCCAAATATGAATGAGCACAATATAATTTCGAGCAATGCTACACCTCAATGGAATTTCCTGTGTGCCCTTTCCATTGCTTTAATGTGTTGTCTGAATAAAACCGTTAAACCTCAGAACAATAGCTAAACTTAGGAACAACTAAACGATTATAATGCCTCATGTAAAAACTTTAATTATTAATTATAAAGCAACGAAATATAGTACGAGACATAAGACTAGTTGATCGGATGAATTGTGTGACATGAGTACTAAAATCTAGTTTCGGTGTCACTGCAACCTCGAGGTCTCTAACGCCATTGCAAATAGGGATAGCCTCCTCATGTAGCATGTAGTTATGGGCTTCCTTTAAACACAATATTGTACATTTCGCCACTGATTTAAGCATTTTGTCATCCATACACCATTTCTAAGCCGTTCAATCGTACTCTGCAATACTTGTCTTTCGTTAGCGGTGTTGGAACGTCCATATAGTTTCAGATCATCAGCGTAACACGTATTATCGACCCCGGTGGCGTGGTGCATTCGCGTGCGCCTTGCAACTGGAGGAGACACATAGGTCCACGGGGTTCGAGCCCCTCCGTTACACATTTGTATTTATGGGATCCGTCTCATGAAGCAATGCTAAAGCAGTCCTGTGGACCTTAAATGTTGGCTGAGGGTTAGCCCGAAACAAAGCATATAGCTTATACGTTGTCGACTCCGGGGATAACGCGTTAAAGATCTAAAATAACTATGCGAAAAAAAACGACGAGTTAAGTTGCCCTAGATTTGCCTTAATTTAATAAAGCTGTTTTGATTCTTGTCCAACGAACCATTGGATTAAACAAAATTAAAAGTGTGGTCCACTAGCAGTTTTTCAAAGCTAATACGTGCGATTGATAATTGAGCTACTGGTCTATAATTATCTAAATTTGACTCTGGACCTTTCTTATGTAAAGGAGTTACGATTAACTGCCGATGTTTTTTTGTCACAATGCCATCATACCCCATCGTGGCTCATAAGACCTACTGAATATCATTATATGTGATTGATTGAGTATCAGTGGAGGGCCTTCGGGTACGTACGTATAAGATAAGACAGTGACGTGATACTAGCTGTGCTGGATCGCGTTGGATCATGCTAGAACACCTGACGTATGGTGTAACGACTAACAATGAAAAATACATCGCCACATTTCAACAAAGCTTCGCGAATTGCGCTTCAAGTGATAACGCGCGTTACAGTTTGTCTGTGTCGCATGCAAGTAGTGAGAGTATTTATTAATCTTTACAGGTTACATCTATCTATCAAAGTTAATTATTATTTTGGGTTTGTAGGTTTACAGAGATATATGATTAACTAACCGATTGTAGGTTTACAGAGATAAATGATTAACTCACAACACAAACGCTTATGAAGAGCGCACCCAAATATACATGTATACGCACCGTGAATGCTTCCGTTTTTCTCATACATTTTTGAATCAAACATGGACAATATAGGCAAATTCAAGGTGGCTCCTGAGAGCGTGCCGGGACGGTTTACATGCACCTTCTATGTGCGAAGCTGGAATACGCTATTCCAATTTGCCAGATGTCTCGAGTTGTGATGATGTACGCTCAGCGTAAGCTGTAAGGTGCGCATTCAATCTGAAATGGAGCCAGCATCGCCCTTTCTTTTGCCGGCCATATTTGCCAGCAGCAGATGGGCATGCTATGAGCTATGCAATTCTGTTTCTTCCGTTGTATCAAGAAGGCACGAGTAACACGAACGAGCACGCTGTCGTTCAGAGCAAATCATTTCGGTGATGCCCTCAGATGTGAGTCCAACGCTCGTGCGGTAGCCCGGCAAGATCGTGAGGCGAGTTCATTCAACTGGTGTCATAGGGAAGGCCCATTTCCTATGACGTGCCATTAATGTACCTGTTACGATAGTTGACGTACCCTTTCTGTACCCCCTACTGAACATTTTAGCCCTTAGTAGGGTTCATGGTTCCGTCACGGATGGTGGCGTTTTAATACTTTGCCCCTCGTCTCATCGTATAGTCTGCTCTTATGTGAGTCTGTTTGTGTGTGTGTGTGTCTCGTATTTTTCTGTCTAGTAAGAACGCTGATTGTCAGTGTAAGCTGCTTTCCAGCGATTTTGGGCCACTTGTAAACCTCTTAGTCAATATTTCAGCCGATGCAAGGCGCCAATGTTCGTCGTTGTCGCTGTTGCTGTGGCTGCGGAATAAATGCGTGTTCGGGTAGGTGAGCCAGAAGAAGATGACTCCCACTGTAGAACGTCTTCGACATTCTCTTGGCTATGGCGGCACCGATCGTCTGCGGCGCCGCATTGAGGAACGCCGGCGCCTCTGGATTCGCGCACAGCAGGAACTGTGCGATAAAGCCAAGAGGTACTGCAGGGACCCGTCGAGACAGCGACGCGCAGCTCGGTACGTATGCACGTGCACGTGTGTATGGTGACTTGCATATGCTCAGAGTGCTTTTGAGTATGCATATAGGAGTATACATGTGTTGTGTATCTCTATGCGCGCGTGTATGCTAGTATTTATGCGGTGTATTCTAATGGGTCTTATGACGTATATATATATATATATATATATATAACTTTTACATAATAGCATAACTACGTATATAACGCACCGAATATTTAATTATTTGTATATACATGAATATTTATTAATCAAACCTTGGTTTATTGACACAAGTTGTATCTAATCTTCTTTTGTTGCTTCTTTAAAGCGACTGCGTAGGGCCACCTTTGCAGGTGGCAGTTGCTACGGTGACCTCCCTAAAGTCTCGAAACTGACACGCCGTACTAACTTCGAGAAAGTTTTTCCGGGTGCATATCGACAAGCGAAAACCATGAATGGCAAACCTAGTAGCAAGGTATCTTGGCCCGCAGCTAGCCTGCTTCTACGCGTTCGTGACGCCTTGGGTTTCATAGAATAATGTGTCTATTAACGTTGAATTTGATCAAGAATGCAACGGAGCGAACATTGTCTCCCGATAACGTGTTCACTGGGAATATTACTCTATCTCTTATAGAGTGGGTTGGGACCACTTCAGCACCGCGCCGCCGACGGACGCGGTGTTCCCACGTTGGGCGTCGAGGTCGAAGCGTGGTCTCAAGAAAGCCGCAGATCTCTTGTTTCCAGTTGCGAGTGAAGTTACCTAGTCCGCCTAAGGTCTTAAACGGCGGTTGAAACTCTCTAGCGGTTGAAACTCATGTGGGTAACCTACTGAGGCGTATGTTGCGATTTTCCTCGTCTCGGATAGATGACGAATAGCGTGGTGTGCCGAGATCGCCCCGCCACAAAGTTATCCTATTCGGACGCTCACCGTCGTCGGTAGAGAGGCCCTGGGGCTCTACATAGCAGGGGAATCCGCATGACCGAAGCGCTCGGCAGAAGGTGTCGTTAATACCGACATGCCTGGCACGCCGTCTGGCACTATCATGATGCACGATAACCCGTGATGGGCTAATTTGCCAACGGGTTGGCCACACTTACGTCGATGGAGCACGACAAACCGGTCACAGCCGAGACAAAGGCCTGTGCCGATTCAAGTCGTTTCGTTGTCCAGGAGGGTGAGCAAGGGCACTTGAAAGCGCAGCCAACCCGGCCCCGGATCTCTTAGCAACGACTGCTCGAAGCACTACGCCAGCGCTTGTGAGAAGAGCAACCAAAGTTATATATATATTTATAAAGCAAATTCTTCCATTTTGGTTCTGATTTATGTTTGAATCATAGAAAAATATGAAAATGCAAAACATTGGGCAATATAGGTAAATCCAAGATAGTGATGTGCTGTTTGTTTTGTCCCTCGAAGTAAGGTCGCACAAAGAGAAAACTACAGGCCAATGAGAATTCAAACAATATTTGTATACGACAAGTTTGTGTATATAAATATATTATGCCTGCATTGAAAAAGCTTCCCAGTTAAGTCACCAGCAGAAAGGAGCGCCGGGCAGCTTGGAAGTGGAGCTGCGCTGCTTGGATGGAAAATACTCGGGGGAGCGAATTTCTTTCCCTTTCTCGCAAGAGGCCAAGAACCGACTCCCGAAAAGTACTTACAGCGGCGGTCAGCCGCCTATGTGCACACATCCCGATCCCGATACGGGTATAGTGGTTAATTAAACCGTTAATATTTTGACAGATAAAATGTCGACGCAAGGGATATGCTGCTGGATAACTAACGAATTTAATGCAAGACATCGCAGGTTCGAACCCGGCGCGAAACATTCCTCTTAAAGTAACTTTTATTAAAATTTACGAAGTCAATGTAGTTAGTTTCATTAGATCGACTTAAAACAGCAATAGCAAAGAGGAAACTATCATTTCCCTAAAACATTTATTGAATTAGCCTAAAAGTTGGGCCCAACGACAAACAGCCTTATCGTTCATCATATATATATATATATATATTTAGCTCAGCAGTTACCTCGATTATTGTTAAGCGCTTATTTATGAATGGTCCTAACTCCACTCAACATGAAACTGTTCTTACAGCGCTGTACTTATTCCGAAATTGCGTACTATGAGTGATTAACCTAGGCGTACCATGCACTGGCAGCAGCCGTAACTAAATGCATCGAGAATGCCTTGTTCGTGAACAAAAACACAGCGCCGTCCGTCCGCCTCCTAAGTATGTTACGTATTCCTTACACAACCACCCTCCGATTTGTTTAATGCTTCCAATTCGAATAAATACTACAAATACAGCTATATACACGGGATAATATCATATATATATATGTATATATATATATATATAGCGTACAGATCGCTTCGCCTACATGTAATGTCCCTAGGAGTTAGCGTATCGTCGTCGCGGGGTTCCGTCTAGTAGCTTCCTTGTTCAGGAATTTGAAGCACTGAACATCAGCCGGCGTAGGATCGGAGGCGGGTCGAACTCGATATGAAGGATGCCTTTGTAGATGGCGTAGCCAAGCATGATGCTCGTGGCAAATGACAGCGACATAAGGAGTCCAGCCCATTCCGAAGGCTGCTTCGGTGCGGTCTGCTTACGGACTTCGCTTACGATGAACTACACATGCCAATCGTCCAATCGTTAGAATTGCCACAGAAAGCACAGAACAAACAGTACAAAACAACAAAAAACTGTGAGCAGCAATAAAGAACATCAACTATCGATGGATGGATGTATTTGTGATTCGGTTGACATGTACATACCTAAATACACATGCCCCCATTTTATATCAGAGGCGCTTAGAGCAGCATACAAGCGAACATGTTGAGATATCAAGAGTTTTACCAACAATCCTTGTGGTAGCGGAGAGTTTGTCATCTACTCTCAATGAGGATCATGGCTCACAGAAAATTCGATCAGTAAGCCCGCACTAGTCCCCTAACCAGGCCACCATTATAGGTATATGTATATATATATATATATATATATATAAATATTCACGGAACTGCATTTTACAACGTTTATGTTTTCGGTAAATAACAATTGTTGAAGTAAAATTAATCAAAAACGAGTCAGAAATCACACTTGACTAAAGGCCAAGGAGTGCTTTATATAAGCAACGGTATTACTTACAATAGGTAATCACAATGGATATAATCACATGGACTTGTAAAAATCGTTTGGTGCATTTGTTATAACGCCGAACAAAAAATGAGGCAATTCTAAGCAAAACAAACTGGACTACTTGGTTGTTTCGGGCTGGCGACAAAATTCAAAGTACTAATACTTGTCGATTCGCCTTCGTATACATATATATATATATATATATATATATATATATATATATATATATTATACATATATATGTATATATATATATAGATATATATATATATAATATATATATATATATATATATATATATATATATATATATATATGTATGTACACGCACAAACAAAACAAACTACGCAACAAAACACGATAAACAAACAGGAACAGACGGACATATAGAAGCAGGACTTAGAAAGCAACTGTATACAACGTACAGCGCTATATATTGAAACTCAAAAATAAAATCAATGTCGCCTAATCCGTTTGTTGCTCCCCTCCTGCTCTATTATAATATTCTGTTGTTCACAAGTTGTTAGACGTATGAAAAAAGTCTCGTTCGTAGTATTATCAGATCTAAATCATTAATATGTATGGAGCGGTAGCCTCAACAGGACGGAAAGCTTAGTATGTATGGAGCGGTTAGAAACGATTTCTGGAAATCGTTTTTCCGTGAAAATATATGTTTAAATTAGAATAGGACAACATACGAATATGATATATTTATGCATATATTCGAATGATGCTTGTAGAGAATGGGTAACTTACCTTGTTGTGAATTCTGTTGACATACTCGACGAGATTGGAAAATGCGTTAACATTTGTCGCCAAATTACCGTTAGGGAAGGGTACCTTCATCACAAGGCACAATCGGGAAAACAGAAACGCATCCAATGACGTTGGTCTTGACCCAAAGATGTACAAAGAAGTGCCTAATGGAAAAAGCAGCGCACGTACGAATGAAAAACTACGCTTAGATGAAACGTTTCTATAAGCAAAGTTTACATAAATGTTGGATGATATAATTGAGACTATATAAAGTAATACATTGTCAGTTTCAGATCCACCTTAGCGGCTTCAAGCACTGATTCGCGGAATCGAATCGCCTTCCTCTAATTTTTTTTCCGGAAAGAGGAGAACATCGCACGGTGCCAAGTCAGATAAATAGGCTGCGAGCTCCAACAGCTGGGCTAGAGATGTGGCGATAAAAGCCTCAGTGTTTCAGCCCTGTGGACTGGCGCATTGTCGTAGTAGAGAAACCATCGCCCGATTTACGCGTCACTCCTCGTTCTCACCAGTGGAAACTTTTGATAGGCATTCCGCAGCATACCAATCACTTGACATTGTGTTACCTCCTTCGAATTCGACTATCACCACCATTTCGCCCCTGTCCACTACGAACTTGGGACTTGAGTAGAGGGTCATAAAAATGTGCCCAAGTCTCATGACCTGTAACGAATCTCGAGTACGAATAAAACCGGATTTCGCCGAGTTTGATCAGAAATAATCGGGCTAGAAAGCCTGTAAATCTACGTCGTTCTGTGACATTTCAAGAGTACGCACCGCGCAGAATTTTTGGTGAGTTCGAGCTAGCCTCAAAGAACCGCACGGAGGGACACGGCATTCAAGCCCAAAGTCTCATCTTGTTATACATATACTTGTTATGTTTGAGTTTCCGTCAATCGAAGTCTTCACATGGCCACATTTTCCTCATTCGTTGCTATTTGGAAGTCCTTCACGGGGTTCATCTAGAGATTGAAATGTTTCGTAGTCCGTAATTCATACACACTCTTCATGATAGAGCCTCATCCCCAATTGTTGATACAAGCTCCTCGAAATACTCTTATGCACTTAAATCCTCGTAGAAAGAAAAAACAAACTTAACCCAGCCCAATTGTTTGGTATGGCTGTATACGGCTGTAGGAAATCGACTCGAATTTTCTAGCGAAATGTTAAGAAAGACGACGCTTAATGAAAGCGCAGGTCATTGACTTTTTGGAGGACGCGCCCGTTTTCATTAACGGAGATACCGTTTTCACTTGGTCAAGTGCGGATGCGTCTAGGCCCCATTTAACCCGTGAAATAGTAGTAGAGGGCCGTATTTATTCTCAGCTAGGATAAGCAGTTGATAGTAGTGTGCAAGCAGTGAAATGCACGTAAGTGCATTTTGCAGGTACAATTTGTTGGCATCATTATGTGTGTAAGGCAAATCGTTTAAAACAGAGTGACTATACCTCAGGGTCTTTCACAACCTAGAGGGATCCTATTTGATTTTGGCCCTTACTCGTACACCACATTGCGTTGTTTTTTTCACTAAAGCGTTTTTAGCCATCGCCTGCCTATCCAATGCTGATTTTTGTTTGCAACCTGATGGGCACTGCAGGTGTACAAAAAAGTGGAGTGAAAACGACTAAAAACAAGACAAAAGCGACGTTCCGTCGGTAAGAAATAATATTTTTTCATTTCTCATTAAAGTCTTGGCAGACACACTTCGTCCAGCGATGTGACATTTTTCAAATTAAATTCGGGGAGTAAGAAGTCTCGAGCTATTTGAAATACGCATCTACAACGTACTACTACGAAGACCTTTTCATTTGCCAAAAATATATTTGCCCTAACCAAGTATGGGAAGTCGAATCAGGCGAATAGAATGGATCGGGTAGCAACTGAAAGTCAAATTCGTGCAATTTTTCCATTGCGACTAAAGAAATGTGAGCTGTAGCGTTTTCAAGACGTTACCAAGACAACGATACGACACACAGTCAAACACAAATGACCAATCCCGGCCTTTTCATTTGCAGCTTTTCGTACACACGGCTCAGAAGTGAGGAATAGTGTGCTTCAATGACTGCTTGACCCGTGAGTGGGTAGTCAATGACGAACATTTCTTGGTAATACCAAAAAATCCCACTGGTCATACCTGCTATCCGGCAGCATCCTTCGCATTCTTCGGTGCCCAATTATCAGGCGCTGTTCGCTGCTTTGACTCGGGAGTGAAGTGGTGAGTCAAATGCTCGTCTACAATCATGAATCAAAATTAGGAGTTTTATGGATTGTAATTCAGCATCGATGCAAATTGGCGCAAACGGTTTGTTTGCGTGTACCTATGCGTCTCCTCCGGCCACGAGGCGCGCGCGAATGCGCCACGTTACCAGGTTCGACAGCAGCAGCATCGGTTCCCTGGTACCTAAGAGTTAAAGAACTGGCACCAAGAAACCCCTTAATTAAGGGCCGGGAGCAGGAACATCAATCACAGAACAGACACCCTAAGCAAG